>CM056052.1:545587344-545602344 GCA_029574335.1 Rana kukunoris | reverse complement strand
TTAATTTTCAAAGCCCCCTTTTCTGATTGTAAGTAAAGCCACCAGTATAAACACTCAACCCACCCCCCACCCCCAATTATTATAGCAGTCTAGGTGACAGGACAGAAACTTACTTTATCCGGAAGATTGCAGTCAGCCAGGAGCAGAAACCCTAGAAGAAAAGAAAAAATAAATAAAAACACACAACAAATCGTCACCCAGATTCACAACCGGACCAAACAACGATTGCTATCGCTGGATGTCATAAGACCCGATATGCCCTCAAACCTATACTGGGATCCAAGGCCAGAAGATAAGAAGGAGTAGACGGGAGAAGGAGAAGCAGGAGTAGACGGGAGAAGGAGAAGCAGGAGTAGACGGGAGAAGGAGAAGCAGGAGTGGACGGGAGAAGGAGAAGCAGGAGTGGACGGGAGAAGGAGAAGCAGGAGTGGACGGGAGAAGGAGAAGCAGGAGTGGACGGGAGAAGGAGAAGCAGGAGTGGACGGGAGAAGGAGAAGCAGGGACGGGAGAAGGAGAAGCAGGAGTGGACGGGAGAAGGAGAAGCAGGAGTAGACGGGAGAAGGAGAAGCAGGAGTGGACGGGAGAAGGAGAAGCAGGAGTAGACGGGAGAAGGAGAAGCAGGAGTAGACGGGAGAAGGAGAAGCAGGAGTAGACGGGAGAAGGAGAAGCAGGAGTAGACGGGAGAAGGAGAAGCAGGAGTAGAAGGGAGAAGGAGAAGCAGGAGTAGACGGGAGAAGGAGAAGCAGGAGTAGACGGGAGAAGGAGAAGCAGGAGTAGACGGGAGAAGAGAAGGAAGCAGGAGTGTAGACGGGAGAAGGAGAAGCAGGAGTGGAGGACGGGAGAAGGAGAAGCAGGAGTGGACGGGAGAAGGAGAAGCAGGAGTGGACGGGAGAAGGAGAAGCAGGAGTGGACGGGAGAAGGAGAAGCAGGAGTGGACGGGAGAAGGAGAAGCAGGAGTAGACGGGAGAAGGAGAAGCAGGAGTAGACGGGAGAAGGAGAAGCAGGAGTAGACGGGAGGGAGAAGAAGGAGTAGACGGGAGGGAGAAGAAGGAGTAGACGGGAGGGAGAAGAAGGAGTAGACGGGAGGGAGAAGAAGGAGTAGACGGGAGGCAGAAGAAGGAGTAGACGGGAGGCAGAAGAAGGAGTAGACGGGAGGCAGAAGAAGGAGTAGACGGGAGGCAGAAGAAGGAGTAGACGGGAGGCAGAAGAAGGAGTAGACGGGAGGCAGAAGGAGTAGACGGGAGGGAGAAGGAGAAGAAGAGAGGGAGAAGGAGAAGAAGGGACGGAGAAGGAGAAGAAGGGACGGAGAAGGAGAAGAAGGGAGAAGTAAAAGTAGAAGGAGAGAGGAGGAGGAGCAGGAGCAGGAGGAGGAGGGGGGGAGGTAGGCGGGAGGAGGAGGGGACGCCGTACTCACATTGTCTCTTTGGTCAAAGTCCACTGAGCTGGACACAGAGGTCAGTCGCTCGTATCGGTCATGGCTCTCGGAGTGCATGGCGGAGGCCACACTATAACAAAGAACAAAAAGAGACATCAGCAAAAATACTAATGTGTGTGCAGAGAGGAAAGGGTTAAATCGCTCAGAAAACTGCAGATTAATCAGAACCGTGTGCAGGAAGGAGGACCCCTGTATGATGTCATAATACAATATATACAATAGGTGAGATGGAGAGACAGAGGGGAGAGGACACACTGCATGCAGCCAGAGATCGGATTAGAGAGAACCGCAGCTGCGGAAAAAATCAAAGTTCTTATTAGTGAGGAAAAGCGACACACAGACAGGGAACATACTATTCTCGCTCCACCCGGGAAATTCGCATCCGTCTCTGCCTGGGTACAGGAACACAAAAAACACAAATCACGTTATATGGCACAATGACCGATAAAAGGCACGTTCCTAACTGGGGGGGGGGGGGGGGGGGATAAAAAACATACACAATATGGCCAAAAGTATGTGAACCCCCAAATGATGGAGCTCAGCAGTTTCCAGTGAAGTGTATGGTTGATGCTCCGTATACAAAGACATTGTCGCCACAAGATTGGAAGAGCACAATTGTCTACAGTTTGGTGAAGGCCCTTTTCTCTGTTCTACCATGACGCTTTCCTGCGGTTTCCCCGTGGTGCCAGAGGGGGTGGGGTCATCCATGTACCTGTGTACATCACCAGGTGGCCACACCTTCAGCTACAGTGCGGAAAATAAGTATTTGAACACCCTGCTATTTTGCAAGTTCTCCCACTTGGAAATCATGGAGGGGTCTGAAATTGTCGTCGTAGGTGCATGTCCACTGTGAGAGACATAATCAAAAAAAATATTTCAGAAATCACAATGTATGATTTTTTTAACTATTTATTTGTATGATACAGCTGCAAATAAGTATTTGAACACCTGAGAAAATCAATGTTAATATTTGGTACAGTAGCCTTTGTTTGCAATTACAGAGGTCAAACGTTTCTTGTAGTTTTTCACCAGGTTTGCACACACTGGAGGGGGATTTTGGCCCACTCCTCCACACAGATCTTCTCTAGATCAGTCAGGTTTCTGGGCTGTCGCTGAGAAACACGGAGTTTGGAGCTCCCTCCAAAGATTCTCTATTGGGTTTAGGTCTGGAGACTGGCTAGGCCACGCCAGAACCTTGATATGCTTCTTACAGAGCCACTCCTTGGTTATCCTGGCTGTGTGCTTCGGGTCATTGTCATGTTGGAAGACCCAGCCTCGACCCATCTTCAAAGCTCTAACTGAGGGAAGGAGGTTGTTGCCCAAAATCTCGCAATACATGGCCCCGGTCATCCTCTCCTTAATACAGTGCAGTCGCCCTGTCCCATGTGCAGAAAAACACCCCCAAAGCATGATGCTACCACCCCCATGCTTCACAGTAGGGATGGTGTTCTTGGGATGGTACTCATCATTCTTCTTCCTCCAAACACGGTTAGTGGAAACGGTGGTCCCAGCTCTTTTCAGGTCATTGACCAGCTCCTCCCGTGTAGTCCTGGGCTGATTTCTCACCTTTCTTAGGATCATTGAGACCCCACGAGGTGAGGTTTTGCATGGAGCCCCAGTCCGAGGGAGATTGACAGTCATGTTTAGCTTCTTCCATTTTCTAATGATTGCTCCAACAGTGGACCTTTTTTTACCAAGCTGCTTGGCAATTTCCCCGTAGCCCTTTCCAGCCTTGTGGAGGTGTACAATTTTGTCTCTAGTGTCTTTGGACAGCTCTTTGGTCTTGGCCATGTTAGTAGTTGGATTCTTACTGATTGTATGGGGTGGACAGGTGTCTTTATGCAGCTAATGACCTCAAACAGGTGCATCTAATTTAGGATAATAAATGGAGTGGAGGTGGACATTTAAAGGCAGACTAACAGGTCTTTGAGGGTCAGAATTCTAGCTGATAGACAGGTGTTCAAATACTTATTTGCAGCTGTATCATACAAATAAATAGTTAAAAAAATCATACATTGTGATTTCTGGAATTTTTTTTTTTGATTATGTCTCTCACAGTGGACATGCACCTACGATGACAATTTCAGACCCCTCCATGATTTCCAAGTGGGAGAACTTGCAAAATAGCAGGGTGTTCAAATACTTATTTTCCGCACTATATATAAGAGCTGTCAGAGCAAGAGAAGCGTGACCTCGGCAGGAGCCGCCCATCTACATCGCTGGACTTTTTTTTTTTTGGTACCCCATTACCAATTCACATGGGGGGCTGGACTTTTATCTGTATTGCCGAGACCCGACAATTCATGAATAGCCACAAGTAGTTTTAAATGACCCCCCCCCCTCTAGAAATCTTGTGCAGAGACTGTTATAAACACAGGAAACATGCGCTACTTTACAGGCATACTATAGACACCCCCCAGGTACAAAATTCAAAGGAATATCTCACTTTTATTATTTCACTATTAAAATCACTGCTCCCGAAAAAACATATTTTTTTAAAACTTTTTTTTGCACCGATACATGTCCCCTGGGGCAGGACCCGGGTCCCCAAACACTTTTTATGACATAACCATGCATATAAGCCTTTAAAATTAGCACTTTTGATTTTTTTATGTTATTCTCCCATAGACTTTTAAACGGTGCTACACGGCTTTCGAATTTGCTGTGAACACTGCAAATTGTTCGCTATTCGGCGAACACCCGATGTTGGAGTCGACTGTAAACATCGGCCTCATCCATATTAATAACCATAAGTAACCATAATAATGGCCACAGGGGGTGGAGTTAAGAGGCAACTATCAAAACGGCCATGGGGGAAGGACAACTCTATATTAAGAGCCATGGCAGGGGATGCAACTCTATATTAATATACACGGGGGGGGGGGGGTTGAGAGACAACTATATTAATAGCCATGGGGGAAAGGCAACTCCACATTAATAACTATGGGGGGGGACTCCATATTAATGGTCATGGGAAAGGGGGGGGGCAACACCATACTGAATGCAAAGAAGGAAGGGGGGGCAACACCTTATTGGATTGCCATGGAGGGAGGAAGGGGGCAAAATACTAATGGTGAGGGGTTGGGAGAATAAATATATATTCATGGCCATGGGGCAGCACCATATTAATGGTCATGGGGGAAAAGGGGCAGCACCATATTAATGGCCACGGGGGAAGAGGAGCCGCACCATATTAATGGCCACGGGGGGAAAGGAGCCGCACCATATTAATGGCCACGGGGGAAGAGGAGCCGTACCATATTAATGGCCACGGGGCCGCACCACATATTAATGGCCACGGGGGGAAAGAGGAGCCGCACCATATTAATGGCCACGGGGAAGAGGAGCCGCACCATATTAATGGCCACGGGGGAAGAGGAGCCGCACCATATTAATGGCCACGGGGGAAGAGGAGCCGCACCATATTAATGGCCACGGGGGGAAGAGGAGCCGCACCATATTAATGGCCACGGGGGAAGAGGAGCCGCACCATATTAATGGCCACGGGGGAAGAGGAGCCGCACCATATCAATGGCCACGGGGGACGGGGGAAGAGGAGCCGCACCATATTAATGGCCACGGGGGAAGAGAGGCCGCACCATATTAATGGCCACGGGGGGAGAGGAGCCGCACCATATTAATGGCCACGGGGGAGAGGAGCCGCACCATATTAATGGCCACGGGGGGAGAGGAGCCGCACCATATTAATGGCCACGGGGGGAGAGGAAGCCGCACCATATTAATGGCCACGGGGGGAGAGGAGCCGCACCATATTAATGGCCACGGGGGAAGAGGAGCCCACCATATTAATGGCCACGGGAAGAGAGCCGCACCATATTAATGGCCACGGGGGAAGAGGAGCCGCACCATATTAATGGCCACGGGGGAAGAGGAGCCGCACCATATTAATGGCCACGGGAGCCGCACCATATTAATGGCCACGGGGGAAGAGGAGCCGCACCATATTAATGGCCACGGGGGAAGAGGAGGCCGCACCATATTAATGGCCACGGGGGAAGAGGAGCCGCACCATATTAATGGCCACGGGGGAAGAGGAGCCGCACCATATTAATGGCCACGGGGGAAGAGGAGCCGCACCATATTAATGGCCACGGGGGAAGAGAGCCGCACCATATTAATGGCCACGGGGAAGAGGAGCCGCACCATATTAATGGCCACGGGGGAAGAGGAGCCGCACCATATTAATGGCCACGGGGAAGAGGAGCCGCACCATATTAATGGCCACGGGGGAAGAGGAGCCGCACCATATTAATGGCCACGGGGGAGAGGAGCCGCACCATATTAATGGCCACGGGGGAAGAGGAGCCGCACCATATTAATGGCCACGGGGGAAGAGGAGCCGCACCATATTAATGCCACGGGGGAAGAGGAGCCGCACCATATTAATGGCCACGGGGGAAGAGGAGCCGCACCATATTAATGGCCACGGGGGAAGAGAGCCGCACCATATAAATGGCCACGGGGAAGAGGAGCCGCACCATATTAATGGCCACGGGAAGAGGAGCCGCACCATATTATTGGCCACGGGGAAGAGGAGCCGCACCATATTAATGGCCACGGGGGAAGAGGAGCCGCACCATATTAATGGCCACGGGGGAAGAGGAGCCGCACCATATTAATGGCCACGGGGGAAGAGGAGCCGCACCATATTAATGGCCACGGGGGAAGAGGAGCCGCACCATATTAATGGCCACGGGGAAGAGGAGCCGCACCATATTAATGGCCCCGGGGGAAGAGGAGCCGCACCATATTAATGGCCACGGGGGAAGAGGAGCCGCACCATATTAATGGCCACGGGGGAAGAGGAGCCGCACCATATTAATGGCCACGGGGAAGAGGAGCCGCACCATATTAATGGCCACAGGGGAAGAGGAGCCGCACCATATTAATGGCCACGGGGGAAGAGGAGCCGCACCATATTAATGGCCACGGGGGAAGAGGAGCCGCACCATATTAAATGGCCACGGGGGAAGAGGAGCCGCACCATATTAATGGCCACGGGGAAGAGGAGCCGCACCATATTAATGGCCACGGGGAAGAGGAGCCGCACCATATTAATGGCCACGGGGAAGAGGAGCCGCACCATATTAATGGCCACGGGGAAGAGGAGCCACACCATATTAATGGCCACGGGGGAAGAGGAGCCGCACCATATTAATGGCCACGGGGGGAAGAGGAGCCGCACCATATTAATGGCCACGGGGGAAGAGGAGCCGCACCATATTAATGGCCACGGGGGGAAGAGGAGCCGCACCATATTAATGGCCATGGGGGGAAGAGGAGCCGCACCATATTAATGGCCACGGGGGAAGAGGAGCCGCACCATATTAATGGCCATGGGGGAAGAGAGGTTGCACCATATTAATGGTCATGGAGGGGATGCAACGTCAGACCCGGACCTATAGGCAGGTAAAAGGACCTGGCCAGGTTTTGCGATTCGGCACTGCGTCGCTTTAACGGACAATTGCGCGGACGTGCGACGTGGCTCCCAAACAAAATTGGTGTCCTTTTTTCCCCACAAATAGAACTTTCTTTTGGTGGTATTTGATCACCTCTGCGGTTTTTATTATTTTACTACTAATGGCGGCGATCAGCGTTTTTTTTCGTGACTGCGACCTTATGGCGGACACTTCGGACAATTTTGACACATTTTTGGGACCATTGTCATTTTCACAGCAAAAAATGCTATAAAAATGCATTGTTTTCCAAGAAAATGCCAACTGCAGTTTGGGAGTTAACCACAAGGGGGCGCTGAAGGGGTCAAGTGTGACCTCATCTGTGTTTCTAACTGTTGGGGGACGGGGCTGTAGGTGTGATGTCATTGATTGTGGTTTCCTATATTAGGGAACACACGATCGATGACGGCGCCACAGTGAAGAACGGGGAAGCTGTGTTTACACACACCTCTACCCGTTATTCAGCTCCGGGGACTGTTCGCGGGACTCCAGTGGCGATCGGGGCCGCGGTCACGGAGCTTCAGACCAGGTCGCGGGCGATCCACGGCTGGGCACTTAAAGAGGACGTACGTGTGCCCAGCCTTGCCATTCTGCTGACATATGTGTGCAGGAGGCGGTCCTTAAGATGTTAATAGTCATTAGGGAAAGGTGGAAACTCCAAATTAATGGCCATGCAGGGAGCTTGGGGGGGGCAACTACAAATAGCCTTTGAGAGATTGTGGGTTGAAGTGAGTGTGTGTGGGGGGGGCACCATATCAATAGCCATGGATTTGGAATGGGATGCCCAACAAGCTCATATAGGTATTGATGGTCAGGTGCTCACAGACTTTTGGCCATAGAGGCCCAGATTCACAGAGAGTTGGGCGCACCTTATGCCGCCGTAGCGCAAACGCTTTACGGTACGCCGACGCAGCGTGGAGAGGAGAGGCAAGCACTGCATTCAGCAAGCTATTGCTCCCAATGCTACGTCGGCGTGGCGTAAGTTTCGAAGACGCAGGCCGGCGTAGGTGGAAGTGGGAGTGAGCATGCAAATGAGGGTCCGAGCATGGTGCAGTGTTTTACGCCCGGCGTATCACGAACTGCGCATGCGCTCTGACATGAATGCATGAAACAGCACCCTTATAGCATGCTTACAACCACACCAGCACAACTGCCTAAGCTACGACGGATCACCACGTACGCCATGAACGTAACGTACGCCCAATACGCCGGCCTGTGTTCCCTGGTGCAGACCTTTGCATGTCTATTGCTAAGTTGCGCCTCATCTATGGGGAATAACTTTACACTGGACGTAAAACTTACACGGACCTCGCGTAGCATGCGTCGGGCGTACGTACGGTCGTGAATCGCCGTATTTCCCTCATTTGCATATTTGAATTCCTAATCAATGGGAGCAGCAACATGCGTCCAGACGAAAAGTGCGCCCACGCTACACCGGCGTAGGGTGGCCAGTTTTTAGGCGTATGTTGGTTTGTGGGTCCGGCGCACAGATACGCCGACACAAATTTCCACTTACGTCGGCGCAAGTGCTTTGTGAATCTGGGCCGTAGTGTATAAAGTAATTCTGCATGAATTAGCCTCAAACATCGAGAATGACCCTCCTATGAGAGAAAAACATTTTTTTTTTGGGTGAATTTTACAGAACTGTTTCTAAAGTTTATATCTGTAATAAATAAATAGTGTCCTTCTTTCCTAACATAAATTTCTACACTTTACCATTTTACAAGTAAAAAAAAGATTTTTAATACAGCTTACCTGTAAAATCTTTTTCTTGGAGTACATCACGGGACACAGAGCGGCATATTCATTACTATGTGGGTTATATGGAGTACCTTCAGGTGTGGACACTGGCAATCTCAAACAGGAAGTCCCCTCCCTATATAACCCCCTCCCCTAGAGGAAGTACCTCAGTTTTGTAGCAAGCAGTATGCCTCCCAAAAATGTTCCCCAAAAGAGGGGCGGGAGCTCTGTGTCCCGTGATGTACTCCAAGAAAAAGATTTTACAGGTAAGCTGTATTAAAAATCTCTTTTTCTTTCTCGTACATCACGGGACACAGAGCGGCATATTCATTACTATATGGGATGTCCGAAAGCAATGCTTTAATGAGGGGAGGGAGACATCTTCCAAAGAAGGATTTAATTTAGAGGTATACTCAAATAATAATAAATCCAACTTAGTCAAGAAATGTAAATCTGAAATCTAAATCAAGGGAGCCCCCTCAGATCCTGAGGAGCTTGAATCGCGGCCTGTAGTACTGCCTGCCCAAAGGCTGTATCCGCATTCCTTCTTACGTCCAATTGATACAAATTTTGTAAACGTGTGGACTGACGACCACGTTGCTGCCTTGCATATTTGAGCCATAGAGATCTGATGATGTGCTGCCCAGGAGGTGCCCATGGCCCTGGTAGAATGGGCCTTTACCGACAAAGGAGGAGGCAACCTCTTCAAACCGCAGGCCTGAACGATTAATTGTTTAATCCATCTTGCGATGGTGGATCAAGCAGCTGCCTGGCCCATCTTGGGCCCCTCCGGTAAAACGAACACCACATCTGTTTTCCGAACCTTCTCTGTAGCTTTAAGATAGGCCTTTATGGACCTGACAATATCCAACGTATGCAGCAACCCCTCCTTTCTAGAGGTGGGTTTTGGAAAGAAGGATGGAAGTACCACATCCTGGTTCAGGTGGAAACTGGATATAAGCTTTGGTAGAAAGGAAGGATGAGGACGGAAAACCGCCCTATCCTTATGTAAAATGAGATATGGTTCCTTACAAGATAAGGCTGCCAATTCCGATACTCTCCTGGCCGAAACTATGGCGATCAGAAATACCGACTTTCTAGTCAGTAAACCCAAAGGTAACCTCAGCCAACGGCTCAAAGGTTTTTTCTGTAGAGTTGACAGAACAAGATTAAGTCCCATGGACAAAGTGGCGATTTGACCGGAGGATTAACACGTAAGACTCCCTGTATGAAGGTCTTAACCAGCGAGTGGGCGGCCAGCGGCCTCTGAAACCACACTGATAAGGCTGAAATCTGTCCCTAGATCGTGCTTAATGCAGGCCTTTATCCACTCCTAGCTGAGAAAAACGTAATACTCTATCAATGGTATACTTGCGGGAACCCATCTCTTAGACTCACACCAGCCTACGTAGCCCTCCAAACCCTGTAACAAATTACCCTGGCGGCCGACTTTCTACTCTTAATGAGGGTAGGGATTACCTCCTAGACAGACCTCTACCCCTGAGAATCAGGATTCAGCGCAAGCCGCCAGGCCGTCAAATTTAGACAGCCGTAATGCAGGGTGAGATCGGCCCTTGTGAGAGTAGGTCTGGCCATAGAGGAAGAGTCCAAGGGTCTCCCGCTGCCATTTCTTCAGGACTAGTGAGTACCATGCCCTCCGGTACCAAGCTGGGGCTACCAGGATAACGGCCTGTGCTATGATCCTGCGCAACAGGCGGGGTAGTAACTAGAGCGGGGGAATGCATATAGAAGTTATATTGATGCCAAGGGCAAACCAACGCATCGGTTCCGCAGGCCATAGGGTCCCCTCGTTCGAGACATGAACCTGTCTAGCTTCTTGTTGAAATCCTCCTGATGCCATGACGTCCACGTCTGGCACTCCCCACTTCTGGGAGATTGTCTGAAAGACCTGTGGCTGCTGCAGAACCACTCCCCCGGCGACAGGGTTTGGCGACTTAGGAAGAGTACGCCTGCAGGTTGTCCATTCCCGGGCATGAATGTCGCCGATAAATGCAGGGTACATAAACCTCTGCCCACCGAAAAACCAAGCTCATCTCTCTCTGAGTGGCTTGACTCTTGGTTCCCCCATTGGTGGTTCACATATATGCCACCGCGCTGTGGCATTGTCTGAATGAATTCTCACCCGAGGACCCTGTAATTCTGATGTCTATGCCAGGAGGGCTAGCCGAGCCGCTCTGATCTCCCAGACATTGATGGGCAGCTGCCTCTCCCCGCCTCTGCCCAAGTTCCTTGGCGAGTGAAACCCAAGTTCAAGACCTCCGCTCTCCAGCCTTCCAGACCACTGGGCAGAAAGACCTCCCCTTCAGAAGGTTCTGAGGGTTAACCACCAGCATAGACTCTGCCGGACCTTTAATGACGGCTTCAAAGGAAAACTCCAAGGCCTTTGCTCCCTTGCTCCAAGCTGCTAAAATTGCTGTCTGTAGGACGCGAGTGTGGAAGCGTGTCGTATCGCCTCGAACATGGCCATTAGTTTGCCTAGTAATCGCATACATAGGCGAATAGTTTGTTCTCTTTTGCTTAGAACCAACTGAATCAATTTTTTGATAGCCTCGACCTTTACCAGGGGCAGGAACACCTTTTGCTGTTCTGTGTCTAATCTCATGCCGAGATATTCCAACTGCTTTGTAGGTTGAAATGCTGATTTTTTCCCCGGTTTTGGACCCAGCCCGAACCTCTCGAGGTACTGAACCATGAGGCTACTGCGCATTCCAGCCAAGGAAGCGAGTGATCTATGATTAAGAGGTCGTCAGGCAGTATGCTAGGACCGAGACCCCTTGGATCCTTAGATTGACTAGAATTGGAGCTAGGACCTCGTGAATACCCGGGGCCGTAGCCAGCCCGAAGGGGAGCGCCACGAATTTGAAGTGACGCTGTATCACTGCGAAGCGTAAAAAATCTTTGATGTGGCTGAAAGATTGGTACATGAAGGTAACCATCCTTTATGTCTATAGAAGCCAGAAAGTCGTCCTTCTGGAGTGTGGCGGCTGTTGACCGAACGGATTCCATCCGAAAGAGCGAACCCTTAGGTAAGCATTTAAACCTTTAGGTCCAAAATTGGTCTGACATTGCCGATGGGCTTTGGTATGACAAACAGATTGGAATAGAAACCTAGCCCCTGTTCTTGGGCTGGTACCTCTACCATTATGCCCTGGTAAAGCAATGATCCAATGCCGCCCGCATTGAGCCTTCCTTGTGGAGGAAACTTTAGAAATTCTAATCTGTAGCCTGTGGCCACAGATGATCGACCCCCTCTGTCGGGGATCGATACCATGGCCTCTTGCCCCAGAGGCCTGTCCTTGCGATCCCTTGTTAAAAGTTTGATTGCGCAGAGGCCCAATACTGCCTGGAATTTGAGGGCCCCGGAACAGGGGGGAGCTGCCTTTTAAACGCAGGACCCCGGGAACTTCTTTTGACTGGTAAAAGGGTACTTTTGCCACTTGAAACAGTCGAATGTATTTATCCAGATCTTTCCATGGAAGGGAAAACCTGCCAGTAGTCTTTGGCATGTGGGCTCGGCCGCCCAGTTCTTCAACCATAAGAGCCTTCTCATATGCACTAAAAATAGTGACAAACGAGAACGCCTGCTGGATGGAGTCTTTTATAGCCTCTACCGCAAAGCACAGAGCTCTGGAATATCCAATAACTCCTCTGCCTATTGGGCAGGGATGTCTTTAAGCATCCTGCTTTGTCTGGTCCTTTAACGCCTGACAAACTCCATTGCAGCCACTGCTGGCTGTACCACTGCTCCTGCCGTAGCAAAGGATGCTTGAAAAAGTGTCTCTAAACGTTTATCGAACCGGACCTTAAACATTGTATGTTTTCCCCCCCGGCCAGTTAATGATTTATTCACACATGAGATGGCTGCGTCCACAGTTGGGCCGCCCATTTCTTAGAAAAATTTCTCTTCCATAGGGTAAAATAAAGAAAACCTTCCAGGCGGTCTCCCATCCAGGCACTAACCAGGCCGACCCCTGCTTAGCCTCCGAGATCAGACGAGATCGGGCGCTTTCAGGGTGATGTGGCCGTAGGCGTTAGGCGCAGAAAAAATTCTGTCTGGTCGTCCCCAATCCTGGAAAAACAATTCCTCTAACAGAGGATGGACCGGAAAAGCTGCGTTGCTTAAATGCGCTTTAAAAGAACCCAAAGAGGATACCGCAGGAACCGAGGCTCTGGAAATGGCAAATTAAATGCCGAGCGGACCATGTCTGTCAAAGACTGGACCCACAGACTCTCCGTTGGGAGGCTGAAAACGATTCCTCAGTGGTAGATCCTTCCTCTAGTTCTGGTCCAACCGATCCTCCTGAAATTCTAATTCCTCCGGAGAGAGAATCTCAGCATCCGAGGATACACCTTTTGGCGATGGGGATCTAGTCCGCTTCTTGCCAAAAAAGAGCCAGCGATCATAGCTGTTAACCTTTTTTCTCTAGCCCCCCTAGGGTGACGGCTAGCATCTCCTCTGTGATAACACAGGGTTGGCCGATCTGGGCCAGCCTTAGCACCAGACCCCCTTAATGGCCTTATCCAAGCGACCCCATAGGAATAACCTGTGGGAGAAGTATTGGCATATCATCAGAACCAGGAGGAGAACCCCTTTGTCTTTGGCCTTTTTTTTTTTGTTTTGATCCTGAACCTTTGGAAGCCATAATACAAAACCGAGGACTTCCGCCTACAACAACAGACTGTTATAGACAGGAGTACAAAAAAATAAGGTTTAGGGACAATAGGTACAATAGCCACTAATGCCCAAAAAACGGTGGGCTCAGTATGTTTTCCTTTTATAATTATTGTTTTTCACAACATACAGGCCCCACACCCCAACATGTTTGCCAGCATTCAACCTGTTGCCAAGGGGATTTTTGGCTTAACAAAAAGCATTGAGCCGACTCCAGCATGTACTACCCCTTTCTCGCCACCGGGAGTCACGGGGCTGTCCAGCTCTGCGTCCTAGCTCTCTGCTCCTCTCTCCACTCAGCTCTGAAACTGAGCTAAAATCGCGCCCTGCTGTGTATAACAGCAATTGAAGGACCGCCCACTCTACACTGCAGTCACGCTCCCCGCCGCCCCCCCCCCTTTCCCGAACGCGCTCGAAAAAATTTCTATATGCGCTGCGTGCGTGCGTGCGTGCGCGCGTGCGCGCGCGCAAGCTGACTGTCGGGGGAGGAGAGAGCCCAGAGGAGACGCACTCTGGAGCCCAGGAATGCAGGCTGGAGGACGCATCAGGCGGCAGATTTGAATCCCGGCTAGGTAAGGCTTAAAACAGGCCCTAAGAGTCCCTTTAGGCCTAGAGACGATCTCTTTTTTTTTTTTTTTTTTTTTTTTTAAAAAGACCTTCAACCAGCGAGCAGCAGGTAGCTAGCAAACATACATAGATAGGTAGGGGGATCAAGTGATGGGGGGGGAACATTCAGGCCATCCTGTCCATCAGACATAGTGACCATGGTGCCCATGCAGAGCATACTCAGGCTACCCCCCTTAAGATCTCCCCGGAGAGCCTGCTGTCGAACCAAATCCCGCAGGCTCCCCCTCTTACCTGCTCCATGCCGCAGAACGTTTGCATAGCAAAACGGTCCAATCTTCTCCCATCTCCGTGGGTACGTAGTAGACCTTCAGGCACTGGATCCTGAAGGAACCGACTGTCCTGGACCTATACAGCACCCTGGCAAACAGGATCTTTTGGTTTAGAAAAAACTCCAAGTCCTGGGCCCAGGGTCCAGCCCTCTAGAGAGGAGCATTATAGGCAAAACCCCCACGGTTTGGGGCCCGGGTACTGTCCACTTTGGCACTGAGGCTCCTTGGACAGATCCGGTTAGCCCGCCTTAATCCCAAGGATGTGGAGGCAAAGCTATTCCGTGACCAACACCTAAGACACTGGCGAAAAAACTGAGGTACTTCCTCTATGGGAGGGGGTTATATAGGGAGGGGACTTCCTGTTTGAGATTGCCAGTGTCCACACCTGAAGGTACTCCATATAACCCGTATAGTAATGAATATGCTGCTCTGTGTCCCGTGATGTACGAGAAAGAAATTGTAACGTGGATTTGCCAAAAGGCGATGAGATTTCCGATCAGTCTTGCGTAGCCAGCATGCATGGCGGGGGGGGGGGGCACGCAAGGATTTCAAACTACCGTTACCACAGAAGGGGGAGGGGCGTGTTCTAACGAACTGCTGCTGTGTAAGCTGATCTCCCCTGCTCTTCAGCCAGAGATTTCCGCCAGCTGGGTCCCTCAACGGCTGTTGCTGGTTTTATAGGAGATGGAACAAGAAGAACCTCTCTGAATCTTGTCTGCAAAACTCATGGGCCCCAACGTTGTTTGCAGATGGAAGCAA
>CM056052.1:544071888-544084388 GCA_029574335.1 Rana kukunoris | reverse complement strand
TAACCCCTACAGTGCCCCCTAGGTGTTAACTCCTAAACTGCAATTGTCATTTTCACAGTAACCAGTGCATTTTTTTAATGCATTTTTTGCTGTGAAAATGACAATGGTCCCAATGTGTCAAAAGTGTCCGATGTGTCCGCCAAAATGTCACAGTCACGGCATGGGTTAAACAGCGTGCGGGAACATCACAGCTTTCATTTGAATAGCTGTAGTGTTCCCACCGCGTATAGACACTCCCCCTTGCTCGGGATTGGATGGGTGATCGTGATCTGTCCAATCCCGAACAAGGGGGAGTGTCTATATGCGGCGGGGAAAACAGCTATTCAAATGAAAGCCGTGATGTTCCCCGTTCGGCGGCTTTCGTTGCGGCTAGGTATGGGGGACATGGCTGCATATGTGAGGGGACATGGCTGCATATGTGAGGGACATGGCTGAGGGGACATGGCTGCATATGTGAGGGACATGGCTGAGGGGACATGGCTGCATATGTGAGGGACATGGCTGAGGGGACATGGCTGCATATGTGAGGGACATGGCTGAGGGGACATGGCTGCATATGTGAGGGACATGGCTGCATATGTGAGGGACATGGCTGCATATGTGAGGGACATGGCTGCATATGTGAGGGACATGGCTGGGGGGACATGGCTGCATATGTGAGGGACATGGCTGCATATGTGAGGGACATGGCTGCATATGTGGGGGGACATGGCTGCATATGTGGGGGGACATGGCTGCATATGTGGGGGGACATGGCTGCATATGTGGGGGGACATGGCTGCATATGTGGGGGGACATGGCTGCATATGTGGGGGGACATGGCTGCATATGTGAGGGACATGGCTGGGGGGACATGGCTGCATATGTGAGGGACATGGCTGGGGGGACATGGCTGCATATGTGAGGGACATGGCTGCATATGTGGGGGGACATGGCTGCATATGTGGGGGGACATGGCTGCATATGTGGGGGGACATGGCTGCATATGTGGGGGGACATGGCTGCATATGTGGGGGGACATGGCTGCATATGTGGGGGGACATGGCTGCATATGTGGGGGGACATGGCTGCATATGTGGGGGGACATGGCTGCGGAGACATGGCTGCATATGTGGTGGACATGGTTGCATTTGTGGGGGGACATGGCTGCATTTGTGGGGGGACATGGCTGCATTTGTGAGGGGACATGGCTGCATTTGTGGGGGGACATTTTAAAAAAGTATCGGTATTCGGTATCGGCGAGTACTTGAATAAAAGTATCGGTACTTGTACTCGGTCCTAAAAAAGTGGTATCGGGACAACCCTACTATAAATTGTGCGCAAACCAATCGTTAAACACTTATTGCAATTTTTTTTACCAAAAATATGTAGAAGAATACGTATCGGCCTGAACTGAGGGAAAAAATTGTTTTACATATTTTTAGGGAATATTTATTATAGCAAAAAGAAAAAAATATATACATTTTTTTCAAAATGGTCGCTCTATTTTTGTTTATAGTGCAAAAAAATAAAAACCTCAGAGGTGATCAAATACCACCAAAAGAAAGCTCTATTTGTGGGAAAAAAAGGACGCCAATTTTGTTTGGGAGCCACGTCGCACGACCGCGCAATTGTCAGTTAAAGCGACGCAGTGCCGAATCGCAAAAACTGGCCAGGTCCTTTACCTGCATAAAGGTCCAGGTCTTAAATGGTTAAATACACTAAAACTGAATCCAAACTCCAGCTCATACTTTATAAGAAGTTACAGCAATATTTTTTTTCCCCCCCACCTTTTGGAACTGGGATAAAGCTTTTACACGAGTATATAAAAGCTGATCATTGTAAGCACCCCTATCAGTGGTAAATGGTTTGTTTCTTCACTGTAACCAATTTATCTGGAAAGAAAGCTTGTTCTTTTGAAAAATAACAGCCTTCTGACTGGAACTAAATGAAAAAAAAAAATCAGAGTATGTATGTATATTTTACACACATACATACAATATCTCCCAAAAGTAAGTACACCCCTCACATTTTTGTAAATATTTTCTATCTTCTCATGTGACAATACTGAAGAAATGACACTTTGCTACAATGTTGTGTAGTGAGTGTACAGCTTGTATAACAGTGTAAATTTGCTGTCCCCTCAAAATAACAACACACAACCATTAATGTCTAAACCGCTGCCAAAAAAGTGAGTACACCCCTAAGTGAGAATGTCCAAATTGGGCTCACTTTTGTTGCCAGTGATTTAGACATTAAAGTGGAGTTTCGACTAAAATAAAAAAATTTAAAGTCAGCAGCTACAAATACTGCAGCTGCTCACTTTTAATAAATCAGACACTTGCCTGTCCTGGAGTCCAGCGATGTGGGGGACCGATGCCCCGCTCCTCTCCGCAGCGCCAGCATCGTCACTGTGGGCCACCCGCAATCACACTGCGTACTGTGACTGGCCGGGCAATCATCTGGGACCTGTGATGTGGCCAAGAGTTGAACTTCCTTCCTGCACCCGGTAAGGAAGTTGGAGCTGGAATCCTCTAAGTTTTCCACCCCCCCCCCCCCCCAAAAAAAAAATGTACATACCAAATGTGGCATGTCAGGGGGTCACCTTCCCTTAACGTGGAAGTTCCATTTTTGGGTGGAACTCCGCTTTAATGGCTGTGTGTTGAGTTATTTTGAGGGGACAGCAAATGTACACTGTTATACAAGCTGTACACTCACTACACAACATTGTAGCAAAGTGTCATTTCTTCAGTGTTGTCACATGAAAAGATACAAGAAAATAGTTACAGAAATGTGAGTGATGTACTTCTTTTGCGATACATAAATAAAAAAGTCTCAAAACATAACATTTTTCTTTCTGCTCCGCAGTGGTGTAGAGTGAACCCAGCATTTAGTGTACGGTCGCACTGAACGCGGGTTTGAAATCGTGCGAGTTCAGCTGAAAACCCGCAATTTCAGTGTAAGATTGGGGGAGTTTTGATAAAAAAAATAACTGTGCGGGTTCATGGACAGATGTCTATTGAAATTGCCCCGAAGTCGCCAAAAGTAGTGCAGGAACTACTTGGGACGGCGCCGTTTCCGGCAATAGGTTGCGATTTGGCATTCAAATCGTGGCGATGTGAGGAGAGGCTTGTGGCGCATTTTCTTTGTCTATAAGAAGATTTACTACAACTGGTGCACACAGAATTTACGCCCCCCCCCCCCAAAATAGAGCTTTATTTTTTTGGTATTTGATCACCTCTGTCGTTTTTATTTCCTGCGCTATAAACAAGAAAAGGGGAAAAGAGTTCCGCTCCAAGCCCTGCGACCTATGCTGTGCTCCCGCCCTGTAGTACTGACAGGTGCAGACTCTGCGCTGATCCGTGGAAAAAATAAATGTTCCTGGACTACCGCACTCTGATAGGCGATTTATTGAAACAAAATGAACAAGGGATAAAATCCAAAGCTGTACGACATCCAAAAATTCATGCAACACTGCAATCAATAGTAGAAAGTGGACATAGGGGACAAAAAAGCTAACATGTTTCACATCATGGATAGATGCTTAGTCATAGCTGGGTTGTGTGAGGATCTGAAAGGATTTTTTATTTGGATTTTATCCTTAGGCGATTTATTGAAACAAAATGAACAAAGGATAAAATCCAAATAAAAAATCCTTTCAGATCCTCACACAACCCAGCTATGACTAAGCATCTATCCATGATGTGAAACATGTTAGCTTTTTTGTCCCCTATGTCCACTTTCTACTATTGATTGCAGTGTTGCATGAATTTTTGGATGTCGTACAGCTTTGGATTTTATCCCTTGTTCATTTTGTTTCAATAAATGGCCTATCAGAGTGCGGCAGTCCAGGAACATTTATTTTTTCCATAAACAAAAGAAGAGTGACAATTTTGAAAAACACAATGGGCCAGATTCAGAAAGAATTAGATTCCCGCAGAGTATCAGAGATACTCTACGCCGCCGTACTTTACCTGGCTCTAGGAGGAATTCAGAGAGATTTTGGCCCCTAAGGTACGGCGGCGTAGTGTATTTCTCCCGGCGGAATCAATCTACGCGATTAGGAGGCGTGAGGGATTTAAATTAAGCGCGTCCCAGCGGCGATCGAACTGCGCATGCTCCGTTCAGAAATTTCCCGCCGTGCATTGCGCGAAATCACGTCGTTACGTCATTTTTTTTTTTGAGTAGCGTCGTTTACGGACATTCCTATTCCCGGACGACTTACGCAAAAAATTAAAAAAAATTTGAAAGTCGACGCGGGAACGACGGCCATACTTAACATGGGCCGCGTAACGTTAGACCAGCTAATAGCTGGTTTAACTTTACGTAGCGAAAAAATGACGTACGCGATTGCGAACGATGCTCGTAACTTCGTGGATCGCCGGAAAAAGCTTATTTGCATACCCCGACGCTGAAAACGACGCAAACTCCACCCAGCGGCCGCAAAAAGATTGCAGCGTAGATCCGAAGGCGTACGAAGACGTAAGCCTGTCAGATCGAAGCCCAACGCCGCCGTATCATGGTTTGAGGATTCAAACTAGTGATACGGCGCGCGTAATTTGAAAGTACTTCTGTCTAACACCAGTTAGACAGGCGTAATCGCTCTCTGAATCTGGCCCAATGTATTTTTTGCTATAATAAATATCCCAGTTTAATATAATTTTTTTCTCATATATATATATATATATATATATATATATATATATATATATATATATATATATATATATATATATATATATATATACACACATACACACACATATACACACACATATACACACACATATACACACACACACACACACACACACACACACACACACACCCTCTGTTTAGGCCGATATGTATTCTTCTACATTAGATTGGTAAAAAAAAAAATACAAAAAAGAAAAGAAAGAAGAAGATCGCAATAAGCGTATAATTGGCTTGCGCAAAAGCTATAGCGCCTTCAAAATAGGTTATTGATTTATGCCATTTTAATTTTTTTTTACTAGTAATGGTGGCGATCTGCGATTTTTATCGGGACTGCGACATTGTGGCAGGCAAATTAGACACTTTTTTGAAACCATTGACACATATACAGTGATCAGTAGGGGTGCAACGGATAAAGATGCAGCTGTAGGGGGCATCTCCACAAATACCTCTGGCCCCTTATCTCCCTCTGTCTTGCTATTTTCAGATTGAACATTACAATCATGCTTACTAGGGGTGCAACGGATCTCCTACCTGCAGGAGCTCACAGATGCTGTCTCCACTCTCCACATGTCTGCAGTGAGCGCGCTGTGCAGGGAGGCGTGTCACGCTATGCATTGGGCTCTGGCAAGCACACGGGGGTGGAGCAAGATGGCCGCCGCTCCGGAGCTAGGCCGAAGCCGGGGACTTTCCTACGGCCAAGGCTCCGGAGCGCTCCGCGGATCGCCGATCCGAACGGGGTGGCCCGTTTGGATCACGGATCGGTGACGATCCGTTGCACCCCTAGTGATCAGTGCTATAAATAGCCACTGATTACTGTATAAACGACACTGGCAGGGAAGGGGTTAACACTAGGGGGTGATCAAGGGATTAAACGTGTTCCCTGACTGTGTTCCAACTGTGGGGGGAGGGCACTCACTGGGGGAGGAGATCCATCAGTGTTCATATATACCAGGAACACATGATCGGTCTCCTCTCCCCTGACAGGATATGGATCTGTGTGTTTACATTAACAAATCCCCATTCTTGCCATGTCAGGGGTGATTGAGAGTGCTCAGCTGACATTGCGGCCGCGGGGCACGCGCATTGGCTCCTAGGTGATGCGGCGGCACACATATACCGGCGGAAAGGGGAGGCCGTCATATATCGCCCACCCAGGATGGGAGATCCCATCTGCGGAAGTAATTTTACTATACACGGGTAATCAAGTAGTTAACAATAAATCCTGGAAGCTGATTGGTTACTATGCACAACTGCACCAGATTCTGTGGGCTCCAGTTTTAGTAAATCTTCCCCAGTGTTAGGCAAGGCTGCCCAGAGCAGTCCAACCCATTCGGTATGAATGAGCCCTAAAGAGTTATAATATAATTTTTTTTTATTGAATAATAGATAGATAGATAGATAGATATCTATCTATCTGTCTGTCTGTCTCTCTCTCATATATATATATATCTATCTCTATCAATCAATCTTATCTATCTATCAATCAATCTTATCTATCTATCAATCAATCTTATCTATCTATCAATCAATCTTATCTATCTATCAATCAATCTTATCTATCTATCAATCAATCTTATCTATCAATCAATCAATCTTATCTATCAATCTTATCTATCAATCTTATCTATCAATCTTATCTATCAATCTTATCTATCTAGGGATTTTTTTCAGGGGGAACTTGGGGAACTCAGTTCCACCACCTCTGGCTCAGACCCTTTGGTGCCTGCTCATCACAATCACTTGTAAACACAGAAGTCTGGTTTCCATGTTTACAAGTGACAGCTCTGCACCCTGTGTGTAATCCAATCCTGGTATTTAATGCCCGTTTTAATTTTTGAAATTTGACTGACCTCACCCACTATTTGATGTAATATGGAGGGTGTGTGTGGGGGAGGGGTTTTGGGGGGTCGTGGTTGAGTTCCAGCACCTATTGTTTGAGAAAAAAAGCCCTGTCTATATCTCTCTATCTATATATATCTCTCTATAAATGACTAATACACATTCTCATCAAGTAATCAATTGCACAAGTTAGGAAAAACCTTTACAGCTTCCTCTGGGTACAAGGCCCAATCTGTACTGCGCTACTGCATACGGTGCTCCTCACAGGGAACGATATTGTCACGTGTATTGAAAAGAGAGAGTGCGAATAGAAGGAAGGATCGGACCTCATGTACCTCCATGGAAGAAGAAGAAGAGACAATGTGAGCGTCTTACCTGGAATCAGATTGGCATATGTTAAACATACATATAGGACGCTGATGAGGATTTTGTCAGCGAGTGGATCGAGAGCGCTCCCCAGCGCTGACTTCTGATTGGCCCAATTCCGCGCAATGTATCCATCCAGCTGGAATAAGAAATAATATAGAGAAGAGATGACAACTTATGTAGGAGGATTCGTTTTATCTCTGTGTATCCCCTGAGGCCAGTCACTTCCCTGTCTATAGGAAGGGTTCACAATCACGTTAGGCCCCTTTCACACTTGTGCTCCCTGAAAGTCGCATGATTTTGATGCGACTTGAAGCAACGCCTGTGTAATCTTGGAGGTCTAAGGACCACAGGTTGCATCAAGGTCGGACTTAAGTAGTGCAAGGACTACTTTGAAGTTGCACAGATATGAACGGCACTCATTGGAAATCATGGGGTACGACTTGTCATGTGACTTTGCAGTCCCAAGTCGCAGGGCAAGTTGCACAAGTGTGAAAGAGGCTGTTTTTGCCCGCATGGGGATGCAGGGTGTAACCCTGTGCATGCAGTCCCATTCATGTCCAGGGGTGGACTGACCATTCCGGCACTCGGGCACTGCCCGAGGGCCCCATGCCACTAGGGGGCCCCATCAGGGTTGCCAGGCTCAATAAAACCAGGGACAGTATGTAAAAATCTGTGTTTTTTTTTTACATCTGTCCCTGATATGTCCGAAACCGACATGTTTTTGATGTGAAAAACCCGAGATTTTAGCTTCTCTGCCTCTGCACTGCTCCTGGCATGGTAGCCATTAGTAAGCCCGGGGCCCCCATAATCTTCTATTGCCCGGGGGCCCCATGAGTTGTCAGTCCCCCCCTGTTCATGTCAATTGGGACAAAACGGCTGCAGGGATACAACTGCTGTTCCCAATTAGACATCCATGCAGGTGTGCGAGTCCCTGAACCCCCCCACTGTCTGTGTTTGGGGACCTGCACAGAGATTGAACCAGAAGCAGCGGTTGTGTCCCAATTGACTTCAATGGAACTGTCTGCATAGAGATTACATATTACTCACATGAATGAGGTTATTACTTTGTCTACAAACATTCTATAATGATGAGCCCCCCACCCCTCCCTTTTCAGAAATACATCACTGGAGGAGTAGAAAAAAAAATGGCGCCGGATTCGCGTAGCTTTACGCCGGCGTATCTCCAGATACGCTGTCGTAAGTACAAATGTGCGCCGTCGTATTTTTACGCCGTAAAACAAGGCTTCAGCCGCCTGACGTAACTTGCCTACGCCGGCGTATCGCGGGCGCATAGTTACGCTGGACGCATCCAACCTTCCCATGTTAAATATGCAGAGTAAGATACGGCGATTCGCGAACGGAGATGCGCCCGGCGAAAAAGATACGCGGTTTGCGCAAGGCTTACGTCCGGCGTAAAGTTATTCCACCATATGGGTGGCGCAACCCATTCAAAAAAGGTATGGACCAGCCGACGTATTTTACATCGTTTACGTAGTACGTGAATAGGGCTGTGCGTAGGTTACGTTCACGTCGTAGGCAGTGTATTGACGTATCTTAGACAGCTATTTCGCCGTGACAATGAGCATGCGCACTGGGATGCGTCCAAGAGCCGACGCATGCGCAGTTCGTTTTTGAAGTTCAGCCCATCATTTAGCCCAGCGCAATGTCGAGCGCATATTCTTTGTGAATAGCATGCTTGCCTCTCAACGTTGCGCCGGCGTAGTGTAAAGAAGATGCGCTACGCCGGAACAAAGATGCGCCGATCTACGTGAATCCGGGCCTATATATATATAATTTATATTCTTCTACCTATTTTTTTGTAAAAAATAAAAATATAATCACAATAAGCGTTTATCGATTGGTTTGCGCAAAATTTATAGCGTTTACAAAATAGGGGTTAGTTTTATGGCATTTTTATTAATATTTTTGTTTTTACTAGTAATGGCGGCGATCAGCAATTTTTCTTCCGGTACTGCGACATTATGGCGGACACATTGGACAATTTTGACCCATTTTTGGGACCATTGTCATTTTTATAGCGATCAGTGCTATAAAAATGCATTGATTACTGTAAAAATGCCACTGGCAGGGAAGGCCTTAACACTAGGAGGAGGATGGGGTTAATTATGTTCCCTGGGTGTGTTCTAACTGAAGGGAGGGTGGGACTGACTTGGGGAAATGACAGATCGCTGTTCTTACATTGTATAAACAGACGATAAGTAATTTCTCCTCCTGACAGGACCGGGAGCTGTGTGTTGACACACACAGCTCCCGGTTCACGCTCTGTAACGAGCGATCGCGGTGCACGCGCCCCTATTGGCTGATATCGCGAGATGACGTAATATTACGTGATCTCGTGCAGCCCGAGCCGACCTGCCACCATCAAACTGCAGCGGCTGGTCAGCAAGCGGTTAAATACAGTATTTGTAAATCCGACGGACTGTTTCCCTCCAGTGTGAAAATCAGAGGTGTTCTGTCATTAGCAAGCATGTGAGGTCAGCAGGTTTGCTGCGGCTTGTAAACAGTCCGTCAGATTTACATATTCTGGGCCCGATCCACAAAGAACTGCCTATCTTTAGGCAGGCGTATCGTATCTAAGATACACTACGCCGCCGTAACTTAGAGCGCCAGGTTCCTTATCCACAAAGAATTTGCGCTGTAACTTACGGCGGCGTAGTGTAATTGTGGCGGCGTAAGGCCGCGCAATTCAAATCTCTAAGATGTGGGCGTGATTTATGGTAAATCATCGTGACCCCACGTAATTGACGGTTTTTTTTTCAGCGGCGCATGCGCCGTCCGTGGAGGTATCCCAGTGCACATTCGCGAAATCACGTCGCAAACAGTCAATGCTTTCGACGTGAACGGAACTTACGCAAATCCCTATTCGCGAATGGTTTACGCAAACAACGGAAAATTCAACGCTGTCCCAACGTCCACACTTAAAGGATCACAAAAGGAAAAACATTTTTTTGCTGAAATGACTGTTTACAGGGTATAGAGACATAAAAGTTAAGGGATTCCTTCTAAAAATAGATAAAAATCAATCATAAAATGTGCCTCTAGTTTCACTTTCGTTTTTAAACTGGTTTCATGTTTCTGTGAAGTACAGAAGACACACAGAACAAAAACAAACAAATACAGGGCAGTGTTTTGTTTTTAAAATGAATCTGATTGGTTCTGAGGAGTTTTAGACACACAGTAATGACAGCTTGGACCACAGTAAAAAGCTGCCATGAGATTTTTCATAAGGAGCCAGACAAGCAGGAAGTGTGGAGATCAGAGAACTGATCAGCAACTTCAAAGCAAAAACGAACAATGAGAACATGAAAACAGTACTGCATTAAGGTAAAGGAAGCAATTTAGCTAAAAAAAAAAAAAGAAAAAAAGGGGGTAACAGGTAGCAGGGGTAACTTTACGCCGGGCATACGCTTACGCAAAACGACGTAAAAAAAAATGCGCCGGGCGTACGTACGTTCGTGGATCGGCGTATCTATCTCATTTGCATATTTTATGCAGAAAAGCGCCCCTAGCGGCCAGCGTAAATATGCAACTTAGATACGACGGCGAAATAGACTTACGCCAGTCGTATTTTAGCGTAATTCCGGCGTATCATGTTTTGTGGATACAAAACGAAGATACGCCGGCGCAGATTTTGAAATTACGGCGGCGTATCTGGAGACAGTTTTGTGGATGTGGCCCTCTGTATTTAAAAGGGGTGTTCCAGCCAAAATTTATGTTTATTAAAAGTCAGCAGCTACAAAAAGTGTAGCTGCTGGCTTTCAATAAACACTCACTTACCTTCTCCACGTTCCAGCGCCGCGCCGACCGGGGCTCCGCTCCTCTACCCCCCTCCCCGGCCGGCGTCTTCATCCTAAGTGTGGGCACCCGACCGGGACAGCCTTCGGCTTCACGGCCAGGCACCCTATGCGCATGCGCGAGCGGCCCGCCGCTGATTGGCCAGGTGATCGTCTAGGACCTGTCAGTGTCCCAGGCGATTGCCTAGGGGAGGGGCTAGGGGCTGCAATAAGGCGATTAAGCTTAATCGCCTAACCAGCCCCTCGGCGCAAGGAGGAAGTGGGACAGGAAGTCCCACTCCTCCTGAAGCCCCCACTCCCCCCCCCCCAAAAAAATGACATGCCAAATGTGGCATGTAAGTGGGAGGGGATTAGCGGAAGTTCAATTTTTGGGTGGAACTCCGCTTTAAGGACATAAGCTCCGTTTTGTGGTGAAATCTAAAACTCCGGCGGGTGTAACAAGATGTCCGCCTGCCCCCTAATCCCTCTATCATTACTGTGCAGGAGTGTGGGGTGTGGCAAGATGGCGGCAAAGATGTGACGATGCAGCGGCCGCTGCCGGGTGGACCAAGATGGCCGCCACTCCGGGAGCTAGGCCGAAGCCTTTGCTATGACCAATGTCGAATTGGGAGGCCCGCGGATCGTATGTGCGCCGACCCAAAGGTGTTGATCCGTACGGATTACGGACCAATGAGCACCCCTAAAATATAAATATATATACACACACACACAATTTTTTTATTAATAATAATAATAAGCTCACCAGATCAGTCAGCCCCGCGAGGCCGAATACGCCGATCGCAGTGTTAAAATCCTGAGCGATGATCAGATAGCCCAACACGGGGGACAGACCGATGCGGGTCATAGACAGCAGGTTGGGGATGGTCCACGGGTTCTCATACTGGAAGATACAATGAAAGACATTAATAGTGCGGAGGAGGGGAGAGGCGTCCCTGTACAAATCTATTATATATACACACACTATGTTACCAAAAGTATTGGGACGCACGCACATTAATTTAACGGCAATCCCATCCATTAGGGCAGTGATGGAGAACCTTGGCACCTCAGATGTTTTGGAACTACATTTCCCATGATGCTCAGCTACACTGCAGAGTGCATGAGCATCATGGGAAATGTAGTTCCAAAACATCTGGGGTGCCAAGGTTCTCCATCACTGCATTAGGGACACAGGGCACCGCCCCCCTCATCCATGCATCCGGCCCCTGATCTACATAAAGGGTGCGGGGGACATGGATTCCAATTGAGGAGGGGGGGAGGGGGCATTTTATTTTTAGAATGTCCTTAGAGCCAGAGCTCCAATAGGCTTCAAAAAAGGGTGGCCTTGGGGTGCAGTGATTCCCCTCAGTTATGTAATAGCATATGAATATTCACTATCGCTACACTGGTTGTCCTCATGGTCTTGAGACCCGTCACCCAATTGGTTGAAAGGACAGGCGATCCTATTGGACGCCTAGGAGGAGGAGGAGATAAGGCGACCCGTCAATTTTGTAACAGAAGACACATTCCAATGCCGCCATCTTGCTACACCGCACTCGCCCACAGTGAGGATACAGCCGAGGCTTCTTCTTCCCTTTTCCCACAAATTACCTTAAAGTCTATAAGAGAAATCTTTATTTTATCCAAACATGTTTGTCAATAAAACAAACTCGCAAACCGAATCAAAAACCCCTCCTCGTAAAACCAAACCCCTACAGGCCCCCGATTCTCACCCCTCGCCCACCCCCCGATTCACCCCCTTCAGGGTCACTAATTAAAACAAAAAACCCCCAAAAGACCCCCCCCCCCTTAATTCAGTGA